>BDIU01000100.1:0-46777 GCA_002118135.1 Trebouxia sp. TZW2008 | reverse complement strand
GTGAGTGAGTGAGTGAGTGAGTGAGTGAGTGAGTGAGTGAGTGAGTGAGTGAGTGAGCGTGTGAGTGAGTGAGCGTGTGAGTGAGCGAGTGAGCGAGTGAAGAAGCAATCAAATGGTTAAAAAATGAGTCAATGACCAAGTCAACACACAAATGAAAGATGAACAAACCCATACCCTTTTGCCCAAAGCCAGCATGATGGCACCCAGCTGCTTCCAGATAGTTTCCTGCAGGTTGCGCGCCTGGGGAAAGTGGTTCAGGCCCGCAATGTGGGCCAGGGTGGGCAGCAGCGGCACAACCTGCTGTGGCACCACCTCTGAGAGCTGGCGCATCAGGTACACTGCACCATCTGAAGCCTCCCATGGTTGTCTTGGCCTGCACAACCGTTTGTTTGTAACCTCAGCAGCTCTAACATGGTTTGAAGCAGCGGCACAACCTGCTGTGGCACAACCTTTGAGAGCTGTCGCAGCAAGCGCACTGCACCATCTGAAGCCTCCCATGGCTCTCTTGGCCTGAGCCAATTCTACAGTCATTAAGACAGATTAGGGTCAGGATCAGACATGAATAGGAGCAGAAGTAGACAAGGATCATGACCCAGCTATTTCAATGTGGACAGCAGCGGCACGACCTGCTGTGGCACAACATCTGAGAGCTGTCGCAGCAGGTACACTGGACCGTCTGAAGCCTTCCATGCTTGCCTTGGCCTGCAGAGCTGTTTTCAAGAACATTCATTGAACTGTCAGCTACTCTAGATTGGCTGTATACTTCATATTGCCTTTGGAAATCAGTTGTAATTGTGTCGCTTGTGTTTGGAGTCCTGGCATTACAAGTACGCCGTCAAACCAACATTAGGGTGTAACATCATGTCTCCACGAGAAACAGCATCATCTTCAAATGATGACCACAAGGGTATGGTGGTGTTGTCTTTTACGCTGACGATGCCAGCAGCAATATACATAAAGCGTTGCTCTTGTTGGGACTAGCACGGGTATGATGCTGCGGTTTGCCCAGCATGTACAGTCAGGAGAACTTTCTGCAGCATTGCACCAACAAGCACATGCCAACACAGACTGCCCAGCCATCTCTGCTTTGAACCATCATCACCAATTGGATGCTTGCTAGGGACTTTTGTGACTTGACTGTGTGCATACACTGGCAGCGCAGCTTGCCTCATTCTTTCAGTAATTTACTTTGGACAGTGAGCTGGCAATGTGAACTGCCTCCTGTTGACTCTGCCAACTTCTTTTGCTTTGAGTAATTCATACCTGAAGTAGCCGTACTCCATGCAGCCACAGCTGTCACCAATCGCAGTCAGAGCTGCCTTGTTCCTAATTAGGCCGCTGGACTGGAACAGCGCAGTGGTGTCAGTGTGAGGCTGGGGGGGTTGGACGGGTACCACGGTGACCCCAGGGGGGGTAGGCCTGTCAGGGTCTTGAGTGCTGGTGGTTGCAGGCTGATCCTTGACCTTGGGTAGCATCTCCCTGCATGCTCACTCAAACATTCACTTAGTGACAAAAATTAGAAGATTGCAGCTTGGACGGGTACCATGGTCACCCCCAGGGGGCCAGGCCTGTCAGGGTCTTGAGTGCTGGTGCTTGCAGGTTGGTCCTTGACCTTTGACAGCACCTCTCTGCATGATCATCAATTCACTTGTTTCAATGGTCGTGTGGGGCTGGGGGAAATTGGGTGTGTGCCGCAGTGATCCCACGTGGGGTAGGCCTGTCAGGGTCTTGACTGATGGTGGTTGCAGGCTGATCCTTGACCTTTGGCAGCATCTCTCTGCATCATCATTGATTCACTTATCTCGATGTTAGTGTGGAGCTGGGGGGTTGAGTGGGTACCACAGTGATCCCAGGGGGGACAGGCCTGTCTGGGTCCTGAGTGCTGGTGGCCAAAGGCTGGTCCCTGACCTTCGGCAGCACCTCTCTGCATATGCATCCACTTGGTTCCTTGATGCAAAGTGTTAGGCTGGATGGGTTGAATGGGGGTACCACAGTGACCCCAGGGGGGGTGAGCCTGCCTGGCTGGTCCTTGGCCTTCAGCATCTCTGCATGTGCATTCGTTGACTTGATCAGTCACGTGCTAGCCAGCTATGGACATGAGTATTACACATGCCTTTTTGTGGCAACATGATTGACACACATGTGCACTTTTGTGTGTACAACCAGCCAATCCGACGAAATCAGGCTTTTACTCAACCAGACAAAGTGGCAGAAAGCACCTGAGTTTGGGCAAAACCACATCCAGCGCTTCTTGCTGATAGGCTCTGACCACATCTGCTAGGGCTATCGCAGCATGCGTGCGGACAGACCAGACATTGTCATCCAGCTGGCGGACCCATAGGGGGTAGAGTACCTCTAGGTGGGGGTTACATTCTTGGGGGTAGGCCAGAGCACAGCTGGCTGTTGCTAAGCAGGCGCCATCGCGTACCTGTCATACCCAGGACAAGCTGCATCAGAGTGTTGGGTTGCAGCTGAACTTGAAAGGTGGGAGGTAAATCATTGGGGGTAGGCCAGAACACAGCTAGTTGTTGCTAAGCAGGCGTTATCTTGTATCTATTATACACATGACAAAGTGCAGTAGAGCGGTCGCCAGCACCTATACAACCTATGAGAGCTGCTTCTCTGGGAGAAGGCCGAAAGTCAGCTGGCTGTTGCTAATCAGGCGCCATTGCGTACCTGAGATGCACACGATAGGTTGTGGCTTGATGCTGGTCTGCAGTTGCATGAACATCACAGGCTGAAGGCCTGTGGCAGCCGTGAGTCAGCATGAGTCACATCAGCGCCTGTACATACCTAGAACTGTATGCAACAAACAACATCAGGTCACCCCTTGCAGCAGAGTCAGCCGAAGCAGTCCAGCAAGACAAGATTAAGCATTTCAGCTGTGTGACCCAAGTCCAGCCTGGAGAAACAAGACGTTTGCCACACAAAGCTAGCATCTAAACTAGCATGTGTCCTGCTACTGTTGTTACTGTTATGAATACTAATGTCACAGTGAAACTCTCTTAGTAAGGACATTTGATGTTGGGACAATCTCGATGTAAGGACATCGCCATTGGTAACCAATCACTGCATTCTGACTGCAGTGGTGCCTTTGAGTCAGGACAACTTGATGTAGGAACAAATTCCTTGATGACCAACGCAGCCGTTACAAAGAGAGTTTAGTGTATTGTAGGAACAAATTCCTTGATAACCAACGCAGCCGTTGCAAAAAGAGTTTAGTGTATTGTCAACTAAATCAAGCATTCGAGGCGAGGCATCACCGGCCAGCTGTCATCTCTAAAGGCGCTGAGGAGAGCCCTCATGATGCGCTGCAGGAACGGCACAACGGCGGAACTGTCCAGCTTGCGCACCAACTCAGCCATGCAGTGGCAAGCAGCCTCCCGCCCCCGGTTGTTATTGCTGCGCGCCTGAGCCTCATAGTATGTCAACACCTGCACATGCGTGCTATATGGTTCAGCTTTGTGGGCTTTAAATTTTGTCAAGCTACATCCATAATCACTTCGTGAGCAGCCATGCAGTGGCAAGCAGCCTCCCGCCCCGTATTGTTATTGCTGCGCGCCTGAGCCTCATAGTATGTCAACACCTGCAAACAGCACTTTTCTAAAGCAGCAAAGGCTTTTGCCCTGCTGCCACCAGCAACCACATGGGGCAGGAGAGGTCTGAAGAAGAAACAGAAGAAGTCGTAATAGACATCCATCTCACACTTCTCAGACAACATTCACCTGAGTCAAGCAATGTGCCAGCCAGGAAGGCCCTTGAAGGGCCTGGCTGAACATGGAACAGACTAGATGCAATCTCAGCGCCCCGAGATTGAAGTTATGCGCTTAATACTTCCTGAGACCTTTGCTCAGCTGGGGTAAGTAGTGTGCCAGGCAGGAGGGGGCCTGCCCTTGGAGGGCCTGCTACCAAGTGCCCTGGCTGAATATGCACCAGGTGCAATCTCAGCGGCCAAACACTCCAAAACGATGCGCTCAACATTTTGTAAAACCATTGCTTACCTGGGGTAAGCAGCGTGCCAGCCAGGAAGGGCCCTGCCCTTGAAGAGCCTGCTGCCAAGTGCCCTGACTGAAGAGCCTCACACCATCGCTTTCATGCCATCTGTTGAAGCACAGCTGCGGCAGAAGCAGCGACAGCAGCTGCTCTCTGAAGGTGTCATCGCAGCTGCTGAGCAAAGCGCGCACAGCATGGCAGGCAGCCAGTCTGACCTGCACATGATGTTTGGCAATGTCAAACAAGTTGGAAGTCACCAGCAGCTGCAGTGAGACATGATTGCGGCATGACTGTTGATTTGACATGGCCTATGTGGCCCCTCGATGGGTCTGTAAGACAGCAAGAACTGATGCAATGAGCAATGTCAACTGCTTCTGACAGCAGCTATGCTTGCCTGGCACAAGCATCAAGAGCTGCAGAACTGCAAGCACCCAGCTTTACCTGCACTGGGTTGGCATAGGATGTGGGTCTTGCAGCAAGTGCTGTGCACTTTACAAGAGACGAGACAAGACCAGAAGAGAAGGCGACTGTCAAGTAAACCCATCCGCACGGTCAACACAAAGCAAGCAGCAGTTCAGAGCTCAGTGCCTCACCTGACTCCAATTCTCGCTCAGGCCGTCTTGCAGCTTCAGAGCCAGGTCTTTGCCCCACGCTTGCAAGGGCGGCCCAGCAAAGATGTGGCACAAGTCACCACAGATCTCATACCCTGTCTCCCTGACAAAACGGTTGGGGTGGTACAAACACTTCCACAGCTGCTGCTGCATACTATTGTCAAAGAAGGGCTGGTAGGCTGCCCCTGCCCCTTGAATCAGCCCTTGCAGCACCTGCAAGCAGCAGGTCTAGAGACAATTGCATATGATTTCACTTCTTTCATGACTGCTGCAACATGTCAATGGTGTCCCAAGGCCACAGTGTATATCAACGATGCATGCCATCATGACATGCACTAAGATGTACAACACCTTGCATGAAGTTTCTAAGGCATGCCAGCCTTCTGTGCCATGGCGCATGTCTCCAGTGCCAGGCACACGCCTCTGATAGCTGCCAGCCAGCACCTTGTTCACCAGCTCTGCAGGGGGTGTGGTCTCAGGCAGGGACCCATTTGCCAGGACTGTACGCTCCTGGAAGAATTTTAGGTACGTCTCAGCGCCAGATGAATGCAGAAGGATTGCTGCCTAGGATGCTTTGACCAGTGTTCATGAAGGCAAGCCTCCATGGGAGGCTGTTTCACTGTATCTTATGATGCTCTGCTTCCAGTGGCCAACATGCAGCGGCAAGGGAGCTCCTGTCAACAGTGTCAGACATGGCCCCCATGAATGCAGTGCGTCCATGCAGGAAGATCGATGTCGATTATGATGCTCTGTCCAGCGCCTTATACATACGTCCACCATGCCAGGACACCATGCTGCATGTGATGCTCTGCCTTGTATCACAAACATGCAACATCACAGGAGAGTCATGCAGCCTCCAAGGCAGACTTGCTCCTTGCACTGCCTTTGTTGGCTGTGCTTTCCGGGCAGAAGGCCTTTTTGGCCTTCGAAGTGTGGCAAGGTCATGTTGCACTGAAGTCACAGAAGAGCTCACCCAGTTTGCCTGAATGCTGTGGCAGACTGGCGGCTGGACACTTTGCACAACTTCAGTGCCATGCTGTGCGGCCAGAAGCTTGACACAGCTTGCAATAGCTTCTCTGACACGGACTTCAGAGTCTTCCAGCAGCTGCAGGCAGCTGGATACAATGTGCTGCCATCCAGAAGGATCCTTCTGGGCCTCCAACAGAAGCTGCAGTAGCCATCACACTTCAGCCAAACCCGGTGAATCAAGGCAGAACTTGATCACTGGGTGAACAGCTCAGGAAAGGACCACAGGCCTGCGCTCACCTCCGCAACGTTCAGCCACGCAAGTCTTTGGTGCCAGTTTTCTGCGTTGGGCTGTGCTGCGACACGCTTCTGAAGCTCGTTTAAGGTGATCTGTGCAGTTTCTGCACATCACAGCACGAGTGAACATCAGCACAGGTCGATCTGCAGGACCACTCACAGCTTTGAATTCACAATATACCTTTATGACTCAGACAACTCCGTAGCTTCAGCCGCGATCGCTCGCGGTCTAGGTGTTGCGTGCTACCCAAGTGATCAAGAAGTGCCTGTACAGTGGCAGCGTGAGCCAGTGCAGGGTCGGCTTGAGCAGAGGTGCTATTCTCTGTGCTAGCGACTGCCATATGAGTGGCGAACGGGTCTCCTCCTTGACTGTAAAGCGTGTGCGCTGGCGTCGAGCAAAGTTTGGTGCCTGCACTTGCTCCGAGACCAGAAGGCAGTCAACTGTAGACTCAGCATGCATCAATTGCTTGTTCATATGCATGGCAGGCTTGTCAGGGTGGGATCCTGGCGCTTTTCAATGGACACGATAACATGGATTAAATCTGATAGACATACTTCATTGCCATTTTACAATTCAAGCGGTCAGATGACTTGTCTGGCTGTAGCATGTCAAAATCTCCTTTTCCACCGTAAGGCACGGCTACCTCCTTCTTTCACAACAGCTGCTTGTCATGATTCAGTCATGAATTTTGATGCATGCATGGAGCTTCCGGCCTTCAGACGGAGTTTGACTGCAAGTAGCTCCGGCTTCTTGCGCCAGTACATCGATGTGAGTCATGCCAGTTGTCATTTCCATCTTACAGTTGGATACAAGTCCAGGGACGTATCGGCTCTGGACCTCATTTGTTGGCACAGACTCCCAAAACAGGCCAAGGTCTGCTGATTTGACCAACTTTTGTCATATTGGCGCTTTGAGACCCAGAGGTCATTTGGGCTGAAAAGTATCTGTGACACCACTAAGCTGATGCAAATGTCATATTGGCGCTTTGTTGAGCAGTTTCAGAACATCCCCAACCAGATACAAGGACCCTGTCACAAGCACCTGCAGTGCAATCAATGCTTCAACAGCAATACAGTAAATTCCCTCTGCATGGACACATTCTGGTCATAAGGACAACGTACCGGTTTTCCAATCACTGCATTCTGACTGCAATGGCACCTCTGAGTAAGGACAATCGGTTACATTTCTTGGGAACCAAAGCAGTCATTATAAGCAGTCATTATAAGCAGTCATTATAGAGAAAAGTCACTGTAGCATCAAGCAAGATGCCCTATCTATGCGCCATGATTTAAAACGACTGAAGGCATGCAGCTCAAAGCAGAGCAGACAGACCTGTAGCGGTGCTGTTGGGCACATTGAACAAAAGCAGCATACAGTGATGTCTTGATGTAACAGATGTGTTTGTTACCAAGAAATTTGACACAACATCATGTTCTCACTAAAGCCAAAATTATCATTGCAGTCAGAATGCAGTGCTTGTTTCCCACTTTCATTGTTGTTACATCAAGAATGTCACTATATTGAGCATCACTACAGCAAGGAACGAATACACACACCTGGAGTGGTGCCTTTGGACGCTCTTGGCTACAGCGCCGCAACCAGTTGAGTGTAGCTCTCAAGGACGGCAGAACAGCACCTTGTGCTGCATCTTGACTGGCCTCAAGACCTGGCAAAGGTGGCATTTGCAAGCCTGCCTTGGGCACCTGTGCCTGCACCACAAAGTGACCTGTTGTGATGAAGTGTTGTGATCTGTTGTCTCTACCATGCAGTGATCTGCTGCAGGCCTGCCTTGGGCACTTGGGCCTGCATCACGCACCAACCAGTTGTCATATGATGCAGTCATCTGCCATTCTGTAACACATTTCTCAGGGACGGCAGAACAGCACCTTGTGCTGCATCTTGGCTGGCCTCAAGACCTGGCAAAGGTGGCATTTGCAAGATCTGCCATGGGCACCTGTGCCAGCATCATGAAGCAATGTGACATTTATTCTTTAAATTGCCATTGATGGCAATCACGCCATGTGAAAATGCAATAATCTGCCATTCCATCATGCAGTGATCTGCCACTTGACCTGGCATTCAGGGTGCAACAACGTGCTTCTACATCATGCACTAGCCTGCCATTTATCTCACAAGAATCTGCCATCCTGCCATGCAGCAGAGGGCCCTAAGCTTGTTGTCGGCATTCTAGCCCGATTTTGTAATACTTGTAGTTAACAACAGCATTTAGGTAAGTGTGCCAACACACCTTTTCTGGCTTTTGATTCCCTTTTTGCAATTGTGCAAAAGCTGTAAACAGCATGCTGTACAGAAGGGCTCCTTTGTCCTTCTTCACAGGACGCTCAGCAGGTGTTGCCGTCAACAACCACGTAAAGGAGTTGTTGTCCTTCTTTACAGGACGCTCAGCAGTGGTGCTATCAACAGCCACATCAAGAAGCATCCAATCAGCAGAGAATGGGGAATCTGTCCGTGCAGTGCCTGCTGACAAAGCTGGATGAAGGCTGTTTAGTCAACTGGTAATAAATTTGTGGCACAATTTGGCAAAACTCAACAAGGGCTGAGGCACTTTCTGGAAGGAACCACATTGCCCTGCGCTTGTTGTTGAAATATTGCAATGCACCCTCCAGGCGTTGCTTCAGCAAGAGTTACCGATCACGCAACGCGGGAAAGACGCGAGACAACATCTCAACCAGCAACAGAGAACACGGGTGCTGGCCTCTGGACAGGTGCTCTCAGCCCTTGTCAATGCGGCAACTTTCCTAGCTGTGTGTTGATGAGCTCAGGTAGCGACTGTCAGATTCAACAGCTGCTGAGGACAGTTCGCACCCCGCAGCAATACTTGGCAGTCAGCACTGAGCAATTACACAGCTCAGATGCAACAGATATAGCTTCAGCTACAGACCACACTAAACCTCATGTTGTAACAGCTTTTGACATTTGCGCAAACCTGGCATCAGTGCTACGTTGCAGACATTACAACATCAGGGGAACCTTTGAATTGGATCCCGCAGCGATACTGATGCACCAGCTGGCATTCTTCTGGAGCGCTGCCAGCGCACATCTGCTGCGTCAGCCATTTTTTGGGAAATCTTGAGATTGTGAATGGCCTCCTGCTGAGATGTAATATCGACTTACATCTAAGCATGACACAAAGCTACTATCACAAGTAACACAGTAACCACATACAGTTCAGAACCGCCTGGCATCTTTCACACACCAGGGCAGAAACAACAACAAAGAATGACATTATTAGGCATCACAAGGGAAGCTCTTATTTCAAAAGCAGCCTGAAATGGAACAAAAAGCTGACCTTGAGATTGCTAGACAGATGCGATTGGTAGACACGCTGCAGGCCATGTTGCCAAGACAGGTCCTGGTGCTGTTGTGTGGATCCCAGCTTACGGTAGCTGGACTCAGGGGGCACAAACAAAGCCTGCTGGAAGCCCAGTCCATGAGCAGCTAGCACTGACATGAAGGGGTGCAGCAATGCCTCTGGGTTGCGCTCCTGCAGGCGCGTGGACAGTTTGCTGCTTACTCTGAACATGATGTGAAATATGCGGGTTGAGCTGAAGTCAGCACAGCGACGATGAAGCTGCTGAGATTGTGCAGGACACAATCCTCATGCACTGCAGCCAGCAAGACAATCTGGATAACAGCAGACAACATACATAGCACAAGCAGTTCTGACATGTTACCAGAAATGCAATGCTTCGAGATGGGCATGCATGCGATTCTGTCTGCCTTGGATCCATGATGAGGCTAGGTTTTGTACATTTAGAACAGCTAGGCACGTCAAGAGGCTGACCTTCATGCACATCAACAGTACCTTGAATCGCACATCAAGCAGACAACCTGCATGCAGTTTGACAGCACATCAAGCAAGACGCTAAAAAGCATGTCAGGAAGCCGACCTTCATGCAGTTGAACAGCAGGATGCGGTGTGGAGGAACACCAGGCTGGCTGGCAGGCACATCAGCGTCCTGCTGCCGCTGTGAGGCCTCCACAAACCATTGTGCACAGGTTTCCATGCTTTCTGGTGTATGAGCACCGTCCAAGAAAAAGGTGGTGTTGGCACTGTCTGATGTGCTTGCACTTTCTGAAGTGCCCACACTGTTTGAGGGGTCCTCAGATGCCCAACTATGCCGTATCACCTGAGACACAGTACCATGATATGAACCTCCAGCGCCAAATGCTGTCATTCATCAGGAGACCATCAGGCAAAGCATTTCAAGTGAAACAAGTTTGTGACAAAGCAGACACGGGAGAGCTTAACACACAGCCATCATCAACCGCATGGCTGTGGAATGATAGTACAAATCTGCCAGCACTGTGCAACACAGCGACAGCGAGAATGCAACTATGATCTTCAACTGCCCTGGAAGCGTTTGAGGACAGCCTCATCAAAGCATGACCAGCTGCACCCAGTCAGACTCCAACACCCCATCTGTCAGTGCCAAAGGGCGCCAGATGCACAGTGGTGTACCTGAGCTCAAATAGGCCAGATACAGTCCTCCACGCCATCAACATACAGCATTGACGGCTGCTCTAAACAAGGATGAGTCACAGCCTTATCAAAGCAAGAGCCAGTGGAACTCAACCAGCGATCTTGCAATCTGTTCAACTTGTAAAGGTCACAACATTGTACCTGAGCACGACCAGGCCAGACACAGTCCCTCAGGCCGTCAACATACGGCGCTGGCAGCTGGAAGGCTGCCACCTGGTCGGCTCTGTCAGCCGCCCCAGCTGCGCCAGCACTGCCACAGCTGTGGCCAGCTGCCTGTTCCCATTGAGCCGTCAGCTGTACAGCCAAGGAGGCATTGATGCGCTGGTGCACCCCCGCCAACCCCAGCTGATGGAAGCCTTGGGGGGGTAGGGTGAATTGATCTAGGGCGGGGGCTAGAGTCAACGCCGCTTGTACCCTCTCAGCTACTTCCTGCGCAGCACAAAACTCAACATGAGTGCATGCGCTGGTGCACCCCAGCCAACTCCAGCTTATGGAAGCCTGTTGGGCGTAGGGTGAATTTGGTTAAGGGCAGGAGCTAAGGTCAGCGGCGCTTGTACCCTCTCAGCTACTTCCTGCAGGACAACAAGATTTCCAGTGCACAGTGCAAGAGATTCCACATGAGTGAATGCTCAATACACATGAAAGTGATGCAAAAACTTAATCTGGAATGCTGAAACCATTCAGAACCGGATGAGCATGCTACTGTGATACAAGTCTTGCATCAGCTGCACCAAGGCTCATGGTAGGACCTTTGAAGTCATGCAAAGTTCACCATATGCAGGAATGCCTTTGCCTGCTCCTGCGCAAATGATGCACAGAGCTGAGTGATACATGTCTAGCTGGCCATGCCTTGGTCAATGTTGGTCACAAGCCAAGCAGGCAGCATGCAACAAAGCTAGGTACCAACCTTGCTTCAAATCTGTTGATGCATACCTGCAGGGCTTGTTGGGCATCTGCAGGCTGCTGCACTGTGATGGCTGGCACGCCTGCCTTGAAGATACCGGCCTTCTCTCTTGCAATCTCCTGCAGCAAGCAGGCAACATCGCTGCACATATGCAGACCATAAACCTGTTATCACAAACACTGCAACCCTGCTGGCCAGAAGGGCCTAACACTTTTGGCAATGATAAGGAATGAGTTTGACAGTGATCATGCTAGCAACTTACAAAGCTTGCAAGGATGGTCTGCCTGCAGCGCTGTCAGACATAAGTTACAGGCCTGTGACTGGATCTGGCCACACAGGCCCTCAGGATCGTGTAACAGGCCTGTGTGCAGATAAATCAATGACCAAACAGTGCTGCTGCAGTGCACACGATAATAGCGACAGCCAACTGCAATGGCTGTGAGAGAGCAGGTCAGCTAGTCTCTGTGAAGTGTATAGCATGACACTTGGTGCTGAGACAACATGCTGGCTGCAAATAGCAATGCAGCAGCATACCGGCAGAGTGTGCCCCAGCAGCTCCATGTGATCAAAGCCCAGTGAGGTTACGCCACACACAATTGGCTTGGGTATGCAGTTAGTGGCATCAAGTCTGCCGCCAACACCAACCTCAAGGATGGCCACATCCACTTTTTCCTCCAGAAACACCTTCAAGGCTGTAACCAGTGATCATTGTGCAATCCAGCAATTCGGTTTTCTCTTTGGCAACAATGGGAAGCATAAACACACATTTGTCAAAATATGGGTAGCTGGTCAGTACAATTGTGTAGCCAGACGTGGTAGACGACTACCTGTTTGCGACAGCTGTGCATGCTTGACTGGCAGGCGCTTGCAGATATAGAATATACAGTGCAGGTACATTGCCACTGCTTTGATGACAAGATTGAAAGATGCCAGCATTGCCAATTGCACCAACTCTGCTGAGCTCATTGGTTTTTATGCTTGCATTTGCTGAGCTTAACATGTCTCACCCAGAATGGTCATAAATCTGAAGTATGCGGGCATGCCTGGGTGAGCATGCTCATACTCCTTCAGATTGTTGAAGCAAGACCAGAAGTGCTGAATGAACAGAGGTATGGCTATGGGCCTCCTGCGATTGACACGTCACTTGTACACCTGAGCTGAAGCATTACATGTAATGGCCACACAAGCAGCCTTCCGTATGTAACAGCAGTTGGTACATCACTTGTGTGGTTGAGCTGAAACACTACAGTGGTGGCCACACAAGCAGCCTTCTGTATGTAACAGCGTTTGGTGCACCACTTGCATGCCTGAGCAGAAATGCTATATGTGCTGGCCACGCAAGCAACATTCTGTGTGTCACACACCCTTGGAGTCGTATGCGCTCCCTGACATCCACAAGGTGGGGGGAGGTAAACAAGCCCGTCTTGTACCCGCATTTTTGGAGCATGCTTTCTATCATCGCACATGTAGAGCCCTGGAAACAGTGCAGTATGGTGTTGGCAGCCAGAACAGGCAGAGGCAGCATACCAAAAGACATTGACATGTTTGTGGAATTTCAAATATACCTTGCCCTTAGTGCCTGCCACGTGGATCACTTTCAGCTTGGTCAGTTCTGTCACTAGGCTCAATCTCTGCATGCATTGAAGACAACATGTTCATCTCAAATGTAACAGCAGCCCTGATAGCACACTGGGCCGCAGCTCTTACCGACAGCATAAGATTGAGTACCTCAAGATAGGTTGACATCGACTGGTAAGCTGCTTCATATGCCTGTCGGTCCCCGGCTTTAGGCTTCTCTGAGATCAAGGTGTTCAAGGCTTGCAGAACGTCCTGGTAGGCAGGGTCATTCATTCGTCGTTCGAGCTATGTTTCCCTCACATTCTGCAGGCCATGCTTGGATGTGTCCGGTTCAGCACGGTCGTTGTCGCGCTTGACCTGCCGTGTCGATCGATACGTCAAACCGATCGTGAAATGACAGTTTCCGTCACGCAGACGTACATAACGCTTTCGCCGTTGTCAGTCTCAACGTGATTGCTCGCTTGCTCTTGCTGCTGCGCCGCTCCGAGACCAAATTTGTTGTTGACCTACTCTGTTGAAGTTCGAGCATCAAGAACGCAGGGCTCTGTGAGCAACATACTGCCAGCAACCTTCACACTTCTTGCACGTTCCTCTTGCTTCTCTTTCCTGATCTGTGCCCCCTGTCAAGGCCCACCGCAAGCTACGGTGACGCGAGTCAATCGTGACTGCTCGGTCAAGGCTTGAGCAAGCTGCCAGCGCATTTCGCTGCCTGACCAGCCTAGGCGGCCAGTCTGTGCATCTGCTTTTCAAGAAAGTTTGGAGGCAAGGTCTACGCTAGGGCTGAGGCTGTGAGAAGCTATTTCCTACCATGGAGGAGGAGGTTCCTGTAGCTTCAGCAAGGTGCGGTCCCATAAAGGCTGCCTTGGTCACTGCAGCACAACACATCGACTTTAAGCCAAGTCCTCAACGCAAGCACTGCTTGTTCTGCAGGGATCAGCGGATAGCAGCAAGGAGGACCAGGATCGCTGACAAGATAGCTGCTCTGCACGCTGGGGAGGCCACAGGTGACTATGCCACATGCAGCCTGCAAAAGGCTACTGCCTGCTAAGCATGGCAACTGTCCTACCCAACACCAAGGTGTACAGCTTGGTCAATGTCTTGCAATCATGCGGCCAAAGCTTCCCATAAGCAAAGGTGCTTGCACAGATGTACTGCCTGTGCATTATCGCTCATGACCAACAGCAGTACCTCAGCCAACAGCACAGTGCAGCCATCCTCAACTGCAAACAGCTCCAGATCTACTCAACACAACTCACCTGCTGAGGCGTGAATCGTTCGCCGTTCATATTTTGGGATACCAACAAGCATGCTTGCACAGGAGATGACAAGGCTGTGGGCAAAGAGGAGCTAGGCAAAGGACGTCAGCAAGTAGGAGAAAGCCGCAGCAGGCTGCTGAAGCTGAAGACAGAGCGCGACTTGGACGTCAGTGCTGTGCGTGTGACAGGAGATGAGCGAGAATCCCAGCGCAGAGGCAGAGAAGAAGATCAGCGCAAGGTAACAATTCCTCTGTGCACACCTGACACACCGCTGTGCATCCACGATGGACTTTACATCTGGTGCTTGACGCTCCACCTTGACACCTGGTGCAAAATGAGTTCAAAAACTATTGGTTGTGAGCAGCTCATCATTGTATTGTAAGTCTCAATCGAGCCTGACGTCATCTCTTGCATATGACCAGGCTGAGCCAAATGCACGTCCCCATGTCATATGAGAGTCTATCAGTACATGCTGCATTGTAGCTTGCAATCGATGTGCAGTCAGAAGCATCAGACAAGAGCTCCAATATGGCGGCTACAATGTCAGTTGTGAACAATGCAGGCCTTAAGGGAGCGTTTACTGAATGAAGCAGAGGCAAGCGTGCAGCTCAACTCAGAGGTAGCTGCACGATGGGCTCACCTATTTCAGCTGAATGTCCCTCAAGAGCTCCACCAAGAGATGCTGAATCAGCAAGCAGCATGTGACACCATCATTGCATCCAAGGACGCCATTGTGACAGCTGTCAGAGCCCAGTTGCGTGAGAAGGATGATGAGTATGTGCGTATGCTCAAGCAGCAAGGGGAGGACATTGACCTGCTGCTGCTGAACATGGGGAAGCAGGTTGAAGACATGCAGAACGCTTATCATGATGAGCTGACTCAGATTGATGAAGCCTACATGCAGGTTAGCATCTTACAATGAATAGCTAAGTATGCGTTTTGTCTTTACATGCAGTGGTGACAGACAATACCTGATGGCGTGACTTCTTGTTTACACAACGATTGGGTGTTTGATGAATGGTGTTTGCTGTGTTCTGTGTGCATAAATACCCTCATGACAAAACTATAGATGCAGCCCTTTGGAACATGCAGCTGGCAATTTGACCACTTGCATGCGCCCTGATATAACATTATTGTCCCACTGTCATAGGGACCCAGCAGGGGGTCATACAGACATGTCCAAAACAGGCAGAATTGAGCCAAGAAAGGCTCTGAATGAAACTCTGTCATTTCGAGGCATTGTTGTGTCACATTAACATCATTGTTCAGTTGTCATACAGACTCAACAGGGGTCATACAGACAATGTCAAAAACAGGCATAATTGCGCCCAAAAAGGCTGTGAATGAAAGTCTGTCAGTGCGAGGCATTTTGGACATGTCAGGCTCTGATAGCAGCACATGAGCAACAGCCAGCTGTAAATGTGGGAATGGCGAGAGGTGGTCAATGGCAACAGGAATGAAGTTGAAGGCTTGTTGGCTCTGCACAAGCAGCATGAGCAACAGCTGGCTGTAAATGCAGGAGCGGGGAGACGTCGTCAACGGCAACAAAACTGAAATTGAAGGCTTGTTTGACAAGCGCAGCAGCGCTGAGCAGGCTTTCTTGGAGCGATACATGGCTGCTGCAGAAGCGTATGAAAAGCAGCTGGAGGATTTGCGCTGTGCCGATGCTGAAGATTACAAC
Source organism: Trebouxia sp. TZW2008 (assembly GCA_002118135.1). Classification (NCBI taxonomy): domain Eukaryota; kingdom Viridiplantae; phylum Chlorophyta; class Trebouxiophyceae; order Trebouxiales; family Trebouxiaceae; genus Trebouxia; species Trebouxia sp. TZW2008. The sequence continues at coordinate 30,986 of BDIU01000100.1, read as the reverse complement.
CTGCTGAAAGTCAGGTATACCGTAGGCGCTCCACATCTGATGTGTGAGTGTGTGCGTCTTTGAAGATACAAGGACTTGATTGGTGAGCCTAGAAGGAGCATGGAACAGTCTTGTCTTCAGCTTTGCTGTGCACCTTGTCATTGCTATTCATTCTGTACACTGCGTCATGGATGCGTACATGGTGACTCAGCCACACAGCCTGCACTCTCAGATGCCACAGCAGCAAGATTGAGCTAATGTGAATAAAGACAAGACAGATGTCCAGACCCCAGAGCAGCATCTGAAGTCTATGCTGGCAGCTTACCAGCTGAACTAGTACGAGCTGGACTGCATTTACTAAGACACCCAGAAAGCATGAATCTGACTAGTGAATGCAGACTTCAGACATGCAAACCCTGCAGCAGCATCTGAAGTCCATGCAGGCAGCTTGTGAAATGAACCAGGAGAAGCTGCACTAAGCTTGGTAGTGAGAATGAAAGAGAGTCAGGTTGCCCTGTGAGCATAGGTAAGAAACAGACATTCAGACCCTGGAGCAGCATCTGGAGTCTATGCGGGCACCTTACCGGTTGAACCATTTGAAGCAATGCTACAATTGCAGAGACTGCTACACAGAGTGTAGCTGGCTTGTTTGTGTGGGGTGGGAGACAGACATTCAAACCCTGGAGCAGTATCTGCAGTTGGTTGAGCAAGGTTGACCAGCTTACCAGCCCCTTGCAAATCACGAAGCTGCTGTCACAGAAATAAGATCCAGCCTTTAAATGCAGGTTGGAGACAGACATTCAGACCCTGGAGCAGCATCTGGAATCTATGCGGGCAGCTTATCAGCTGAATCAGGAGAAGCTGGACTACAACTACCGAGTGCTGCTGGAGCGTGATGCAGAGAACCAGGCCACCATAACTCAGCAGAAGCGCAAAATCTCCAAGCAGCGGGATGTGCTGTCGACACTGATGGTCAGCACACTCAGCACTATCTGCATGTCTGCTTGAGGCTCGTTCCATGTCTCACCATTGTGAACCATTCACGCATCCTGCTGACCCTGTTTCTAAGCATTGATGCAACTTCCTGTCTTGCTATAGCAACAGGAGGCTGATTTCAAATCACTGTATTGCTTGGCCAGTCTGATCTTGTCTTGGCTGTGCAGCTATTGATGTGACACATGTGCCCAAACAAACGCGAGGTAGGTAACCAGTATGCCTCACCCTGTCCCTGTAGGCCATACAGCAGGGATACTCTATTGCTGGCAGGTGTGCAGACAATGGGGCCAGCACCGCGACTGCATGGTACGTGCAGCTATGCAGTATATTACATGCATGATGCCCATACCGTCATGTTGCATGCCACCTTTGTAAAGTCAACTGAAGCAGCTGTGGTGACATGTGTGACTGCTTGTATTGCAGTCCAAGTACGGGCAGCATGAGAAGAAGTATGCGGAGGCTAATATGCGGCTGACGGAGGAGTACAAGCGCATCACAGAACACTTCAAGGACCTGCAAGCCAAGTTCAGCCACTTCCAACAGGCAGACCTCAACAAGTACCAGGCGGTCAGTCCCGCGTCTGTTGCCCCATTACAGCTTTCATGTCAACGTTGTGTTACCTTGCATTGTTCTCTTTTGCAATGCACAATGTGGCTTGTGTCGTGAGAGCCGAGTCAAGTGCAGGCCAAGTTCAGCCACCTCCAACAGGCAGACCTCAACAAGAACCAGGCAAGCAGTCACTTGTCCTTTTGCATAAATAGACACCCATTATTGCCAATGCAAGTGCATATGTCAGCTGCTGCAACATCTGTAGCTGCCTAGGTACAAATTGAGTGATCAAGTGCTCAATGCTTTGCTTTTAAACCTGTTGCAAATTATACTGTCGCTTGTACCAGAAGAGCTCTGTTGATTGCAACTTGCTCATTGCAATGCCTGTTGCTGCTTCTGCCAGTACAGCTTTCAAAAGCCATTTGCACGAAGCTCATTGCAAGACAGAGCGTGTGTTTCTCATGATGCAGATATGGCAGATGAAGCAGGAGGAGGTGCATGCAGTAGCGCACAAGCTGCTAGAGGCTGACAGGGTTATTCATGAGCAGCAGCTGGGCTGGCAATGGCAAGGGCCAGACGAAGATGCCCTGCTGGCAGGGCCCTCTCATAGCCCCAGAACTCTGGCTGGCTCCAAGAAGAAGAGTGCCAGTCAGAAGGCCGGCAGTGAGATGGGTGACAGCAGAGCGTCTGCACCCCAAGGTGCTTCTTGTGACATATCCTGTCTTCAAAGTCGTTGCACTGTGCTGATGCTTGTTTGACACACAACTGATCAGCTGCTCTTCTGTGTCTATGATGCATGCGCTCAGTAGAGGATGACTCCATGAACACAGAAAGTGTCAGGCTTGTGTTGAGCAACTAGCTTGAGGTCAACCCCCCCATATGCGCTCTCTCTGTACATAGAAGGCTGCTTTCTCTGAGTGATCCAAGAACGTAGCTTAGCGCTGCAGAAGAAGAAGATCCAGCGGCTATCGCAGCGATGAGTAAGGATGAGGTGGCAGGCAAGTTACAGGAGCCTGCCTATTTTGGAGCTCTGCAGCTGCTGTGCGATGAGGCTGGCTTCTTGGTGGATTCTAAGGTCCACAAGATGCTGGACAGCTTGCCAACACATCAAGACGAGGTAAGTTTCTTCAGGGTGTATTGAACAGCCAAATGCCACAGCGCTCACTCAGCATGGGCAATATACAAGCTCCCTGCAGCATACATAGTTGCTTCAAGCTGCATGTAGACAACTCATTCCGCCAATGAACCCATCAGGACTTGCTTGTGGCACCAAGTCTGGGCCACACACACCTATCTCATGTGCTGGAAAGTGTCATCAATCATTGTTGCTACTGTTATTGCTGTTGTTATTACCAGATCTCATTTCATTCATCCATTCTAAACATGTGCTACATAGGCTCAGCATGCCCAGCTAGGTACTGGACCAATCGATTGTGCTCAAACAAATCAGTCTGCCACCTGTGCTGCTATCACCATCCAGCTGTATGTCTCGCTGCAGGGCTTGATCCACGCAGAGGCTGTGGTAAAGGCCCTGGGAGTGACTGATGGGGCGTCCTTTGATGCCCTGATGGCAGCCCTCACGCTGGATGAGTCTGAATCAGGCTCTCAGAGCTTGGCTGAGCCAACCCTGATCCACCCGGCTGATGCTATCAGCAGGCTGCGTGAGTTTGTGGAAAGTGAAAACGGCGGAGCTGCTGCTGCACCTTCCATTGGCTTGCCAGGTCAGCATGATTGACACAAGTTGTTACTCAGTCCCCTTGCAGCTGCTGGCGCAATGTCCAACTTGGAAGTGCACAAGAGTGACATGCAAAAGAGCAGAGGTCAAAAGCAAACGGAGGTATGCAAGCAAAACTAACCAAAGGGGCCAAATGGTTATAGCAGCAAGAGCTCACCATCACTAAACCTCTGCATGACAGCCATTTTTGTTTTGCATTTCTTTGCCATTGTCAACTGTGCTGCCATCCATGCCAGCAGCAAGATGAATGCTGACTTCTCACAAAACGCTCTGAGCAGTCTTGCACACTACACACAGCACAATCTTGGGCATGTACTCTGTGAGTGAAACACCTGCAGGTTGATTCTGCTGGCATTGACTTGCAGGGCAAACTTTGGGTAAGAGTATAGGTGCCAATCCTGGGCTGAGCCGAAGGGCTATTGAGCAGGAGCAGGAGTACTGGCAGCGTCTTGGAAATGTGGTAGATGAGAAGCTGTGCAGAGTGTATGGTGCTGTAGAGCGGAATCTGCAGAGCTATCATCAGCTGCTGAAGGACCGCTCACATGGCTTGCGTGAGGTGAGCATTTACGTGTTGGTGCATATTGTGCGTTTCTTGATTGCATGTCAGATAAGGTATGCTCTGCTGTTGCATGCAAAGGCAGCGAGCAAAGCTTGCTCGCCAGTAAAATTTAGAAAACTGCTTTCATCTGAACATACGCATAGCACTGCAGCGACCTTGTTGCACTCACTTGCATGTTGGCAGAACTGGGGAGTCACTGACGCACTTGCAATACGAACATGATGAGTGCCTTTGAGCCATCACCGAGGTTCCAGACTCAGCTTGACTGAGTTGATTTTGCGCTTACACAGGTAGAGCAAATGCAGCAAGCCAATCAGGAGCTCAGAGCATTGCTGAATCAGTACCTTGCTTCTCCTGTCAACAAGGATCTGCAAATTCCTCCAACGCAAGTTTTGTAATCCTTTTCGCTGTTGCAATTTGAGGTCTCAACTAATTGTGTTGGTGGCAGATTGCCTACACGAGGTGCAGAAGAGCGCCTGCTTGTTTCTGCTTACACCGTGGCACTGCTGTTTCAAATCAATGTCGCTGCCTGGAGAGCTTTGGATTTAGTTCAGCATCAAGATGGTCTAGTGCCAGGCACGGCAAGCGGTGATCAACGAGAAACATGTGCACGGCTGCAACCTCATGATCAGCCATGCATGCTCAGCGACAACTGACAGCAAGCATAGACTGACAGCAACTGTCACAGGCTGCACAGTCATAGCTTAGTAGAAGCACAACCTTATGCATTAAATCTTACAAGTGTGTCTGTACTTGCTGGTTTTCAAGACGCATACGCTCCCTGATGTCGGAAGCAGCGCACAGTCAATTTTAGGCAGCTTTGATTGTGCAGCTGTTCAAAATAATTCCTGGAATTAGCGAGGCCCCTTCTTCTTCTGCAAGCAGGCGTTTCACCTGAGTAACATGTCGCTGCGTACGCAACAGCAGAATAGCATCACAAAAGATCACAACAGCTTAACGTTACATCTACTCACCCACATGAACTTGGGCTCGTCTGTCTTGGCCTGCACAGGCATCGTTGAGCTGTATGGAACATACTGCAGCTCCTTGTAAGCGGCATCGTTCAAGGCTTTCCTCGTATGATACTCCCACGCATCCTCGGGAACCTTGTGATGCGCCTACACGCCTAACATTGCAACACTGAAAGGCTGCATGTCCAAAGTCAACGCGAAGCTGCAGAACAAGAGTCCAGCTACAGGCAGGGATCAAGACCTACCGCACTAGACCACATGTCCGGGTTCTCCTGCTCAGAGCTCGACATCTGCTTTTACCGCAGTACTGTAGCTGCAGTTGCTGACCTCGCGCGCTATGTTCCGCTTGCGCATGCTCGGCAAATTTGGCTACAACGCTTGCCCCTCGGCTCGTCGAAATCAGGCAAACTGCAATCTTAGTCATGACTTCCGGCATGACTTCGTTGACAAGCAACAGCGAAGAGCATGATCGTTGACAAGTTGCATGTGTTGGCCATCAAGCAGGCAACCCGACAAAATTGCAACACGTTAAGCACCAGGAAAAGCTGCGACTGCTGAAACTGCGAGCTTTTAGAGCCCCTCAGCGTCGGTTTTGATTCGCGGATACGTAGCGTGTCTGAGAGCGCGCTACAACCACTTGACATGCTCTGACTCGGTGCAACACAGGCCTCTGCGTCGTTGACATGAATGCTGGAGCTGCCGGCTTTGCCGGAGCCCCAGTGACAAAGTTCGTGTTGGTGACCAGCTTTTCGTCATCAGTCATAGCACAAGCAGCGCACGGCTTCCGTCATCAGTCGCCTTCCTACTTGCATTGGTTCACACAGTCCTTGGTGTTTCGGCATCCCGGAGAGCTCGCCTGCGGCACCCTTTTGCTGTACTATTTCCGGCTTTTTGAGCGACAAAGAGGCTCAAGCAAGCATGGCGCCTGCACAGCGAGCATTGTCGCCATCAGCTACGCTTTGCAGACGGCAGTGACGGCTCTCACCCACACAGCATTGCCAGCAGGGCCGTATGGCCTGATCTTTGCCAATTTCGTCCCTTTCATCTTTGACGTTCCACCAGCACAGCGCTTTACCCTGTTTGGCTTGCCGATGACAGATAAGGCAAGTACTCAGTGCAGCACTGTTCCCTTTACTGCAAACAGCACCATCCACAACTGCAGTCCTGTTGCTCCCGTATCCTCATGCAGCATTAAAGAGATTTATGACTTACAAGGTCAACTTGCGAAACCTTGCAGAATTTTGTTATATTCAAGTCAGAGCTTCTCACCAACGAAAGCATTTCACTGAGCACTTGAAATTCGCTTGCAACAGCACGTTTTGCCAGCTGCATCTTGAGGTCCAAGCGCATGACAGACATAACCATCTGCCTGCAGGCTTTTGTATACATAGCTGGTATCCAGCTGCTGGCCTCCTCAACATGGCGCAGCGCTCTGGCTGGCGGCTGTGGTCTCCTTGCTGGCCTTGCATATCGATCAAATTTCCTGGGCATCAAGCGCTTGAAGGTGTGGTGGATTCTATGCTGTCATTGCTGACTTGCAACATGCTATAGTGAGTCCAATGCTGGCAGCTCCGCAGCCCGGCAAACTGGGTTCTGCAACTGTGCACAACATTGAACCTAAAGACATGCTTCAAGCGCTTTCTTTGTGCAAGCTGCCTCGTGCTTACATGGACATCATGTCAAGTCATCAGCGCAAAATCATTGCAGTACAGCTGTGCCACAACCAAAGTTTGCAGTTTCTGATCAGTCATTGAACAGCAAGCAGCTCAAGGGGCCAACATACTGCTTGTGTAACAGGTGCCAAGGTCAGTCATGAGGCGATGCTCACAGCTATTTGGAGGCTTGTTAAGTAGCAGCCAGCCAAGGAGGCAGGTGATGCGCCCTCGCCAGACAGGACAGGCTGCTGCAACGTCCAGCTCAGCCCAAAATAGACAGGTGTGGTTGCATATTGAGTTGCATTCGCCTGCAGGCCTTGTCAGCATTAGCAGCATCACAGACTGGTTTGACAACTTTCAGCACAGGAAGTCTGGAGATTGTTAGCTAGGTCCTGTGACCTGCTTTCTCTGCATGCAAAGAGAACACCCCACATCTGCATGCAAAGAGAACACCCCACATCTGCATGCGCTGAATGATGTCACTTGGATATTGTTTTCACAAACGCCTTTTGGTCTGTTCTTATCGCTGTGAACTTGGTCAAGGCATGTTCAGAGCATTTTCAGCTGTTCCTGCAGGCTTCATCGCCAGCCTTGCCAGCTGCCTCTTCTGAAGCTGTTTTGCTTTTGGTGCATAAAATGTCTCCTGTTGTTACAAGCCGAGTGAATGCACGATCCAGAGTTTTTCACTTTGATGCAGGCTTCAGCGCCAACCTTGTCAGCTGGCTCTTTGGGAGCTGTATCAGGGAGCTGTGCAGCATTCACTCACCAATTTGATTAACACATGATGTAAGAGTTCTTGCCCTTGCCTGCAGGCTTCAGCGCCAGCCTTGCCAGCAGCTTCTCCTGAAGCTGTGCAGCAGTTGGTGGCGATGGGCTTTGACCCCCAGAGGGCGGCAGCTGCCCTCCAGCAAAGCCACAATGACCTCCAAGCAGCCTTGACCTACTTGCTGTGAAACAATGAAAAGTAAAGATTTTGACGCTATGATGTTAAGCGTTATAAGGGAAATCTCTGTGAGCAGAAGCAGCCCGCTGTGACATGGTGCTGCTCCTGTGTGACCTCTGCAGCAAAGCCACAATCTACTGGCTGTGACATGCTTGCTGTGACATGATGGTGATGCCATGTAAACAAAGCAGCCTTGACCTCCTTGCTGCGACATGATAGTACTAGTGCTGCCATGCAATCAAGGCAGCCCTGTCCTGCTTGCTGTGACAAGATGCTGCGCCTGTACAGTCACTGGAGTAAATAGACACTTTACATGCAAAGCAACCAGCAGTAAACAATTTGCAACTTGAGGGCTATGCAACTTTGCATATCACAACTCATGCCTGCCCTCCTTTTGAGCTCAGTCTCACATCTGTCACCTGCATGCTGGTGTTCTAAAACAGTTGACTACATTGACTCGAAACTGGGTGTGAGAAATGCTGTGATGGCAGGATTTAGTGCCTTGTGAGGATGGCTTCATAGTCAGGCCCTCCAGGGCATTACGGGCCCTTCACAATGCCCCAGATCTGCATCTTCTGTCATGTGAAGCCTGACCTTGTGCTGCACAGCTGGCAAAGGCCTTGCTGCAAGGCGATGCCATGCAATGTAGCTTGATGGTCGGCGGCCGTCACTACGAAGTCGTTTGAAAAACGTCTAAATGCTGACAGGTTCAATCATTGCCTCAGCCAGATCCATGTGCAGCAACCTATGAGAGAGTGCCTCCTAAGCCACTCATCATATGCATGGCAAATCTGTTAATCTGGGCAACAGTTACTTTCCAAAAGCTGCTTTTGTAGCTGAATAAAGTATAGCAGTACAACCTCTAGTTTCAGCAAACACTATAAGTAAGTGAACAACATCACAACATATTCATTCAATACGCAATCCAGCAAGTGTATGCTGTCATGCAACACACTTGCACACTAAGCTACCTGCTCCCAGATCAGCAACACATCACTCACACAGTAACGACAGCAACACCAAACATCAAACAAAGCGCTCAAAAAAGAAATCATCAGCAGAACGCATGGCATCATATCTCAGGAGTTCATGATTGCAGTCTGCATTCCACAATCAATGTCAAACTGAAAGCACTATTGACCATACCACTGCTCTACACACAGCTTTCACTGCAACATAAAATAAAAGTAGTTCACTGTGGAAAAAGTTTGGTACAATACCTGATTCTACGCTAGGTGTTCACTGCAAAGCAGGGTAGTGCAATAACGATCCTACGCTGCAGATTTTGGCTTCGCCTCCAGATCCTTGAAAGGATCGAAAGACACATCAGACACTTTGACCTTTTTCCTAGGAGGCACTCGGGCAGGACTGAGGCAGGTGCCAGACAAAAAGTTGTCCAGCTTTCCAGAGGCTGCCAAAATCAGACCCAAAAAGCACGGCGATGGCTTGCCAGGCCGGGATTTGAACTCAGGGTGAAACTGCGCCGCCAGAAAGAAGGGGTGGTTTTCCAATTCTACAATCTCCATTCTCCTGCCTTCGACATCCTTGCCCACAAACCGCAACCCCTGCTCCTCAAACTTGTCTATCAGCTCTGGGTTGACTTCATAACGATGCCTATGCCTTTCATTGATGCTCTGATCAGCCTGATATAGCTTTGCAGCTATGCAGTCTACTGTCTGAAGCATTGTGCGTCTGCTGCCCAACCGCATGGTCCCTCCCAGTTGTGTTGTTGAGCCCTCAGGCATGAAAACCACAACTGGGAATGGCGTCGCAGCGTCAAACTCTGTGCTGTTGGCATCTTTCATCTCCAGCACGTTGCGTGCAAACTCAATCACTGCCACTTGCATCCCTAGGCAAATTCCCAAGTAGGGTACGTTATGTTTCCTGGCAAAATTGGCTGACAATATCATACCCTCAACCCCTCTGTTCCCAAACCCTCCTGGGACCAGAATCCCGTCTGCATCAGTCAACCTCGACCAAGCAGTCTTGTAAGCTGCAGGGTCTTCAGATTTAGTACCCTCTTCCAGGTGGGAAGCTTCCACCCAGTTGACCTCCAGCTTCCGGTTAGCTGACAGGCAGGCGTGCTGCAGCGCCTTTGTCACGGACAGATATGCATCGGCCAGGTCTGTGTATTTGCCCACCATTGCAATGTTTACTCTAGCTTCCAAATGATCCCATCTGTCTGCTAATGTGTTCTTCCAGACTGTGAGATTGACTGTTTCTGCGCCCTTGAGACCCAATGCTTGGCAAATGCTGGCAGGAGCGCCTTGTGCTTGCAGCAGCAAGGGCACGTGCCAGATGTTGCTGACGTCATGCAGGCCCAGAACATGGTTTGAGGGCACTTGGCAGAAGTTGCCCTGCATGCATGACATGACACCCTCAAACTGTAGTCAGGTCATGTACAGTTTGGGCTTGTAGCAGCAAGGGCACATGCCAGATGTTGCTGACGTCATGCAGGCCCAGCGTGTGAGTGAAAGGCACTTGCCAGAAATTACGCTGCATGCATCACAAAATGCCCTGAGTGTGTGTTTGTGTCCTATGTTCGCAAGTGTGCAGATTGTCTTTGCATCATAATGGACAGACGCTCGGCAGAGTGATCAAGTCATGCATTTGTTTGGGCAAAATTAGGTGAGGCCAGCAGAAAAGAACAGTTGTCAAGCAAGGCCAGGTCACAGACTGTTTGGCAAAAGCAGTCTAGTATGCGGCAATCAGCACTATGTACCAGTTCCTTGTCTGCTTAAAAAAGACGCTGACATTCTTACAAACGCGTTGTCTGGTAGCTTTGGTCTGACAGAAAGCTTCCGCATAGTTACATATGTGGGCATTACAAAACTTGATCACCGCCTGAGAAGAACGTTTTTACAAATTGCAATTTCAGCGTGGGACCATATCTATCCACAAACATCATAGGGCAACCAGCAAGAAAGTGATGTTGTGCAATCAACAGGTGCACACACGCCAAGCTTCAGCTAGTCCTGGGGAAGCAGACACTGACCAGTTGATAGACTGCTCAAGGGGCTCAGAGCTACGGCAGGCCAGCAGGTGGGGGTTGATGCCCACACAGCCCTCAGTATCATGCGGAAGCAGACACTGATAGACCCAGACATTGTGAGACAGCACCCCTGTGACTTGTACTTTTGACAGACATTGACAATGCAGACGTGATGAGAATACAAACATCATAAGGAGGCAAGCACTGACCAGCTTGACTTTGACGGACTGCTCAAAAGGCTCAGAGCTGCGGCAAGCCAGCAGGTGGGGCCTGAAGCCCACACAGCTAAGCTGGCAAATACAGAGCTGCACATCATGCAGAGCGCATTGACAGCAGCTCTAAACTCACTGAGAAAGCAGGCACTGATCAAACTGCCTTACCAGCTTGACTTTAACAGACTGCTCAAGGGGCTCTGAGCTGCGGCAGGCCAACAGGTGGGGATTGATGCCCAGGCTGCGCAGCACGGCCACGCTATGCTGGGTGGGCTTGGTTTTCTGCTCCCCAACCACCCCCAGCACCGGCACCAAGCTCACATGCACGCTGCACAGGTTACCTGCGCCCACCCGAAACTGGAACTGCCTGCAGATAGTCGTAAGAGGCATTTGAGGAGGCAGGCATGGGAGACATTGTGTATACCCTTGCAGGCACAAGACATATTTGCCAGCGCCCAAATAAAACTTTCAGCTGTGACAATGCACTGCACAGGTGAAGTAGATAACAAAAGAGAGCTCATGTGTTGCGTTGGTGAAACAGGACAAACCATCTGAAAAAGCGAAAATAGCTACTCAAGCAGTTCTTGCAAAATCTGCTTTGCTGCCTTGCCCTGAATCAAATTGTATCTATGCAACAGAGAAAGGCAAACCTACTGCTCTTTGCAGTAATCGGAGCAGGTCAGAGCAGAATGCACAGTGAGCTGACAGATCCTTCACATTGAGAGCTGCATCATGGTCGGCTGTGATGAGGAAAACAAGTAGATTTAGACTACACAAACATCTGCACAACGATGCGGCATGCACAACAAGTTCATGACACCTGAGAACAGCTCTGACTTGATGGCAATACATGTCAATGATGGGTACATGATGTCAAAAAGGAATGCATCATACCTTCGTTGCTTTGCATCAATCAACAAGAGAAGGCTTGCATATTGCTATACTAGTTCTTGAGGCAGCACATCAATCAGAAGTTGCAAATCGGCTCCAAAATACATGCTGTCAACAGATACGACAGGGCCCAATCAGTCAGAGTTCAAGAAACCAATCAGAAAAGTGCATGCTTGCTATGAATGCATGCTCACCTGAGGGCTTCCACAAAGGGTGACGACTCAATATCGCCCACAGTGCCTCCCAGCTCTATCACACACACATCCGGACTGCCCTCCTTGCCATCCACTGGCACCTTGGCCACCTCTTCAATCCAGTCTTGTATGGCGTCTGTAATGTGAGGCACTACTTGCACTGTCTTGCCAAGATAGTCGCCCCGCCTCTCACGCTCAATGACATGCTGCAAGGCAGTCATGGTGTCAGCAGGGTCATCTCTCCACCTTTCACACTCAAGGACATGCTGCAAGGCGCTCACAGCGTCAGCAGACCAAGGCCAGGCACTCAAGTGCTGGAGTGTTCAATGCTGCAAGGCACTGGCATTGCCAGCAGACGAAAGCCAGGCGCTGCAGTACAGCAATGCATGATGCTGCAAAGACTTCATACTTTCAGCAGCTTAAAGGCAGGCATGGAACTGCTGCAGTGTGTGTACATATAGCTGCCAAGATACAGCCTCTGGTCAGAGCAACGAGCTAGCTGCAATGTGGTCAGGGAACAGAAGGCTGCTGCATGATATGTATCAGCAATGATGCTCCATTTTGAGTACAGTAGCAGTCGACAAGGATGCAGATGAACGCAAGTTTGCTGGGAACTTCTGGAGGTATGTTGGACCTGATAGATTTTGCCTGTGGTCAGGTTGTGCTTCCTGGTCAAGCTGATGTCCAGAAATCGCTCATAGTTCCCCAAATCCAAGTCAACCTGCAACAGAATATGCCATACGCCTGAAAAGCACACTGCAATGTATGTTGCATTCAACGTTGATGCTGATGCAGCACAATCATACCTCGCCACCGTCGTCCAGAACGAAAACTTCTCCATGCTCAAAGGGCGACATTGTTCCAGCATCTGTGTTCAAGTAAGGGTCTGCAACAAGAGAAAGTTGGTGAAATCGTAAACAAGCTCAGCGTCGTTTGCAGATGATACAATTGAACAAAGCTATGTTGCAAAGCTCACTGCGCACCAATCTTGACTGAAGTCACACGATGTCCGCAGTTTTTGAGTATGACACCGATGCTACTAGCTGTTACACCTTTCCCAAGCCCACTCACGACACCCCCCGAAACCAGAACATACTTCATGCCTGGCGCGGCAGCGATACGCTTGCGCGCCCAGCTATTGACACGCTCCCGACTGGGGACGGAGTGCGCTCTGCAGCTCCAAGGCTGCTCTACTGAGACAGTTGCAGGTTCTCGGTCAAGTGCCAACAGCCGCACTGCTTTTGAATGGAAGCGGGGACGGCAACAATCCCGACCGTCTTGTTGCGCTCGCCGGTCAAGGTAGCTCCAGGCACTGCATGCTGATGCATGACTGAGCGTCTCATTGCTGATGCGATCAGATCAACACTAGCACTGAACTGTCGCTTCGCGCCATAGCTTGAGTGCATCGGCCGCTCACAGTCGGACGTCGTCAGACTTGTTGATCAGGGTAACCTCGTCAAGTGTATCAGCTTCAGTCAGTGCGTCAGCCAAGCCGGTGCCATTCAGAAAAGTTCGCTGAAGCCTTGCAGCATTTGCGAACGTGGGGCTTTTCGCTGCAGCTTGGCACGGACCACGCTGTGCAAACAGCATGCTCTGATCTGCTTTGCTAAGGCAAGGCGCGCATGGACCAAGCACTAGACACCGATGCAGTGCTCCTCTGGTTGAATCAGAAATGGCTGGCGGTGGCCGCGGCGGCTGTGGCCGCATACCTGGTCACAGGCCTACTACAAGGCATTATCAACTTCATACGCACCAGCAAGGGACTGGCAGGCATACCAACAGCCCCGGAGAGCAGCTGGCTGCTAGGCAATGCATTGGCTTTGGGAAGGAACTCTCCCTGGGAGAAGATGAATGAATGGGTCCTGGCTGAGCCTGCTGGCATCATCAAAGTCCGTGCCCTCAACACCTACATGGTGATAGTGGGCTCCCCTCACGGCATCAAGCAGGTCTTCCAGACAAAGCAACGTGACTATGGCAAGGACGTGCGACTCTCATACCAACACTTCCTCAACATTCTGGGCGCTGGTGCCACGTCCGGTCTGGTCACAGCTGAAGGGGACCACTGGCGAAGGCAGCGAACTCTAATGGGCCATACTCTGCGCACAGACATCTTAGACACTGTCATAGGCATTGGCAAACGTGCGGCTGACAGACTCAGCCAGAAGCTGGAGGCTCACAAAGCTTCCGGGCAAGTCATCGATATGGAGGAGGAGTTTCGATTGCTGACTCTGCAAGTCATTGGAGAAGCTATGCTCAGCCTCCCACCTGACGAGTGTGACCGGGTATGTATCTGCCCTCCTGCCATGCGGTCATCATGCCAACACTGACTTATGCTTTAGCGCATAGTGATAGTCACAAGCATGGTTGCAAATCACATGTTAAGTGAAAGCCCTCCTAGCTTTGTCATCAAATCACATTGCTAACATGTTGCAGCAAAACGATCAGGCAGGCAGTGGCATGCTCAAACATGCACGTACCCAATCCTGTTTACTTGTCACAGATCAGTGCCCAATAAAAACACAAGCAGATGATGCCGAGAAGTAAGCCATTCTATCTTTGCTACGCAGTCACTGCGCAGCAGGATGCTGATTTGTGCATGCTTGTTGCACAGTTGTAGTCTGTGCGTTACATTCTGTCTGCATCAATTTGCATGCCATGTGATGCTCGCTGTTTTGTTTGCAAGCTTCACAGCATCTCACAATTGTCCCACAAGCAGCCTGAAAAGCATGTTTGCAGCGTTGGTCAGTGCATGTTGCTGTGTTGGTGCAGGTGTTTCCTGAGTTATACCTTCCAGTCATGACAGAAAACAATCTGAGGGTGTTGAAACCCTGGCGGGCATACATTCCCTCCTTGACGCAGCTGCAGCACAGAGCCAAAGTGCGCCGGCTGAACGCCTACATCACCCAGCTACTGCACAAGCGCTGGGCAGCAAGGCAGAGCAGAAGCAAAGGGGATTCTGAGGACAGCAATCAGGATGTTTTGGAGCGCATCATGCAAGCTCTTGAGGTATGTTCCCTCGGCCCAGCCAGTCGTATCGATAGAGAGCAGACATATTGCACCAGCTGATGTTGTCATCATTACCATTGCCATGGCCATCGACATCACTATGCACATGCTTACTTGTTACGGTACATGCTCCTGCTAGGTGCAAACAGAAGCGAACATAAAGTTGTGCATGATGCAAGCCATTCTTCTGCTACTGTTGCTGCTGCTGCTGCTGCTGCTGCTGCTGCTGCTGCTGCTGCTGGTATGCCCTTGCAGTTGCATGTAGATTTACTTGCTGGCAGTCTTGAGCAGTCTGAGCCTGTGCTTGTGCTCCTTGCTGCATGCTGTATTTTGCATCTGTTTCTGCTCATCTACGAGAAAGCTGCTTGTGCCACAAGAGGGATAGCCTGTTGGGGACAGGTTGCCTGTTACTGATTGCCTGACTGGACGCCATATGTCACCGGCCATGTGTCAGGTCAACAGGACATGTACTGCTTGGTTGTTTGTGAACCCTCTGTAGCTGCAACTTTGGGCCATCTGTTTGCAGGACCGAGGAGAGATAATGAGCCCAATGGTTGAGGAGCAGCTGTGCTTTGAGATCAAGACTATTTTGCTGGCGGGGCATGAGACCAGCGCTGCCATGCTGACCTGGACTCTACTTGAGCTAACCAGAAACCCTGATTCTTTAGCAAAGGTAATCACATCATCAGAGATTGATGGGCTGCATACCTGTTTCAACCTCGCATCATTCACTTGATCTCCTTGACGTCCCTGCGGGTAGACAGTCACAATAGCTTCTGAGATGACCGGTTGACTCTTCCAGAACGTGTCAACAGACAAAAGCAAGCACATGGCATCAGCAAACGTAGATATCCCTGTGGTCTATAGACAGGCATGTAGCAGATGAGCTGTGTCTGATCACAGCGCAGCATGCTGCAAGCTCTGTTGCATGCCAAAGTGCAAGTCCAAGCGCAAAGACTTTCTGTTTCACACTACACGCGCTGCTACGTATGCATGATAGAAAACCTGCATGACGTGTCATAAGTGTCTAAAGTCAAGGTATGACTGTGTGGGAACACATGACAGATCATCAGACATCAGCCTCACTCTGCGGCAGCGCAGTCGTCTCTTTACAGCAAACAAGCTCTACAACAGCTGTGCAATGCCACAGGGTCTCAAAGCAGGATTTTGTCATCTGCCAGCTGCATGTCAGATACAGATCAATCTAGCTTCTGACAATCACACATGCGTTGTTGACTGGCATTAGTTATGCCTGCTGTTGCAGCATAGCAAGTCTTGAGCGGATGATCAATGTGCACTGTATTGCACACAGGTACGGCAGGAGGCGCATAGAGTGTTTGGTTCAACACAGCAAGAGCCATCCAGGGATGCTGCAGAGAGCATGCAGTTCACAGTCGCATGCCTGAAGGTAAGTCGACTTGAGATTTGCAAACACGCTTGTTAAGCTAGACACATACAGTCACCTGGGCAAGACATTTGTAAGCATCCTGTTGTCTGCCATCTGTTCTGCTGTAGAGTCAATCTAGATATTTGCCATTGCTCGTGCAAGAGAGAGTGCTACGCTGCATCTGTTCTGCTGTAGAGTCAATCTAGATAGTTGCCATTGCTCATGCAAGAGAGAGTGCTACGCTGCATCTGTTCTGCTGTAGAGTCAATCTAGATATTGCCATTGCTCATGCAAGAGAGAGTGCTGCGCTGCATCTGTTCTGCCCAAAATACGTACGGACCTTGAGTTGATGGCATGATACACAGAGGAGGGATCCAAGCCCTGCTGTCTTTTTCAGGCAGACACTTGTAACATCACCTGGATTACTGCCTGTGCATTAATTGCTCGTGACCGACAGCGGCAGCGCAGCAGACAGCACAGACAGCTTCACTACGATCTCAGCTGCAGACACCCTCAGATCCACTCAACTCACCAGCTGAGGCGTACATTCGCTTGCAATTTACGTCACAGGGCACAGACAAGCCCTGCTGTTGCTGCTCACCGCCCTCACCACACTCAAGGCATGTGACTGCAGCAGCATACAGATGCTTTGCTCACAGGCAACAAAACAGTGACTGACTGCTGCTGATTGCTGCTCGTGTCCAGGAGTCTCTACGGCGATACTCTGTGGTACCTGTTGTCGTAAGGGAACTGGCGAGAGATGATGTGCTGTGTGGGTGTCATGTGCCGCGAGGGTCTCATGTTGTCACAGCGCTGAAGGCTGTCCATCAGCAGTGGAAAGATCCACAGCTATGGCAGCCTGAGCGCTTCATGCCTGGAGCGGAGTTTGACCAGTTCAATGAGGACATTCGGCAGTACATGGTCAGCTGAGCCACGCTCTGCATTGCTTCATGCGCTAGCAGACTATATGCTGAATATGCTTGAGTGACCGCTGCAATGATTGCTTTCAGCAGTACTTAACTGTTTGCCATGCTGTAAAAACCTGCACGCCATAAACTCTGCCTGCTTTCCCCAAAGGTTGTGTGGGTTTGTGTTAATGCCAGGCCACCGCATGTGCCCTGGCTGCCTGCCTGCCCTTGACCCCATCTATTAACTGATGTTCGTAAATGATGTTCTTCATAATTTAAATGCTGTCTGTTGCTGTGCAGTTTGTGCCCTTCATTCAAGGCCCTCGCAACTGCTTAGGCCAAAACTTCGCACTGCTGGAGGCACGCATTGTCCTGGCACTGGTTGTCAAGGTATGGCATACATATGTTCTGACAAAAACATGACTTGCGCTGCCTGTGCTGAATGCATCACGTGCTTTGAGTCTGACGTTAAGTTTGCCTGGCTGCAGCGATTCAGCTTTCAGACTGTGGATGACGACAAAATCATCGGCGTTCAGAATGAATACATGATTCCGGCACCTCCTCTACATGGGCTCAAAGTGCTTGTTCAATGAAGAGCCGATTGCCAGGAATCAACCATTTATGTTTACCCTGAATAAGCTAGTGTCTTCTTGTTGTGACTATCTATGAGCGCAAGAGAGCTTAGTGTTGAAAGCACAATATCACGCTTACCATGAACGCCCTGTTCAGCACACAAAAACGCTCCTACCTCGTGTAGAGAGCTGGCATGTCTAGATTGCTTGGAATACGGTGAACAGCAAGCAAGCTGACAGCATAGCATTTGCACTAAAATTGGGCCTACGACAGTTGCCTGGTAAGACTGCCCTACTGAGAAGACCCGCTTTAGACTCCGGCAGGTCCACAATTGCTGCATCGCCCGGAGCGAAAGCAATCTGCTCGCGACACGATGGCCGTGAAAAACCTCTGCTGATAGAGTCAAAGTCAATTGTGGCTTGTGAGCCCTTTGGCCTGCTGCATGGCCTCACCGCAGAAGAATGTTGAGTGTGTGAAGGTAACTGGAAGAGATGCTGGCTCAGTCCGCTTGCGCTCAGATCGTTACTCGGATGGGTTCATTGCGTAGGTTGTCGTGCGTTGTCGACCGCTCAGCCAGGGTGAAATCAAGGATGGACATAAGAGCGTCGTTGTCGCCAGGTTGCCTGAACAGCAGATCCAGGTACATGCCAGGGTAGTGTGCTGGAGGCTTGCAACGTAATTGTGTCAATCAACGTATGCGTTGGTCTGCAGATCCAGCAGACCGGGTCAGCAGACGCACCAAGAGAGTTCACTTTTGACCAGGTACGCTGCCAAAAGCAGTTTACACACACTGTACACAGCTTTCCCACAGAAACTCTCGAGACCCTTGTGCATTTCAGGTGTATGACTGGAACTCAAGACAGCAGGCAATATATGATGCAACAGCACGGCCAATCATTGATGCAGTCCTCAGCGGATACAACGGTATTGTACCATACCTGCAGACGAAGGCATGTCAAGCTGACACTGCAAGCTGTGGCAAAGCAAGCAATTGCATTTGAAAGTCTCTCTATGTATCTGTGCAGGCACAATATTTGCATATGGTCAGACAGGCTGTGGCAAAACATTCACAATGGAGGGCAAAGAGGAGCCCGCTGAGCTGCGAGGCATAATTCCACAGGCTTTTGATCACATTTTCAGTGAGATTGCCAAAGGTACCGTTTTGTACAATTTTATACCAACACAAGCTCACCCTGTGTCTATGTCAATCATGTGCATATGTACACATTGGGCACAGTCAAGCTAGGCCTTGCCACAAGTCACTCCTGCTACTACATAGCAACAACTTCATGTGTGAGTGGATCAGCTCTCTCAGATTGATGACCATGCATGTCATCAGATGCATCAATCATGCCTTCACCGTGATGCAAAGCAGCAGCAGCCAACGATGCTTATCAGAGTCTCGACGTGTCCATCTGGAAAGTAGCAGCTACACCCACTCAAGCACACAGCAAACCAAACAACAATAATGCTTGCAGGTGAGCATAGGCAGTACCTGGTCAGGGCCACCTACCTGGAGATCTATCAAGAGGAGGTCAGAGACCTGCTGAGCAAGAATCCTGACAAGCGCTTGGAGGTCAAAGAAAGCGCAGAGAAAGGGGTGTATGTCAAGGGCCTGGTGCACTTTGTGGTCAAGAGTGTGTCAGAGATCAACAGCGTCTTGCAGGTAGGACTTCCCACTTGATGTCTACCTGGGTACTCTGTTGCAACAATGCCCAGATGAAGGCTAGAATGACCAAATTGTTGTGGTCAAGAGTGCATCAGAGCTGATCTGTGTCCTGCATCAAGCCATTTCACTTGGTATAGCATTGCGGCACTGCTGCAGACAGGCCTCAGCTGATTGAGTTCATGAACAGTACTTGATTGTTAGCATCATTAAGCAAGGTTGGCATGCGAGCTGTGCCCAGGTGATGCTGTTCATATTGCCACATGCTGTGCCAAAACTTAATGGTTGCACGTGTTGAAAGTAGCACGGCAACCTTGTTTTGTGTTTTTAGTCGACCAATTGCTAGCAGTCTGACATGCCGTGACACAAAGGTGCCAAGACAGCAGACAGCATGATGGGATCGTCGTGTCGGCTGCAATCCAGATGCTTCCAGTGCTTCGTTATCACAATTTGCAGCAACACATTGTCTTTTGCATGGCAGGTCGGTCGCAAGAACCGCAGCGTTGGCGCCACAGCGATGAACCAGGACTCCTCCAGATCACACTCAGTCTTCACCATCACAGTCGAGAGCGCAGACAAGGACGAGCAGCCTGCCGAAGCCAGCGGCGCTTCCGCTGTTTCTGGCGGCGGCAGCCCGTCCGCCGGCGGCCGTAGCACAGTCAGAGTGGGCAAGCTCAACCTTGTGGATCTGGCAGGTAGTGAAAGGCAGAGTAAGACAGGAGCCACTGGTGACCGCTTTAAAGAGGCCACCAAGATCAATCTGTCTTTGAGCGCTCTGGGGAATGTCATCAGTGCACTGGTGGATGGGAAGCCTGGAGGCCATATCCCTTACAGAGATTCAAAGCTCACACGACTGCTTCAGGTGAGACTGTTTGCAACAGTTACGATGAAGAGCGCTGCTTTTCAATTGCTGTTGTTTGCAGATCAGGCCTTTTCTTGAATCCTTTCAGTGACTTGGGTGTGTCAGTCATGCAAGGCTTCCTGCAGCGAAGCAAAGAAACCCTGCAATTTTGCCTCCCCAGCATGTGCTTTGTAGTGATCAGGGCTCAGGGCATGTTGCACTACACGTTCAGTGCTGCTTTGATTTCACCCCGACTGACCTGCTTAGCACTGCTTGCCTTGTCATTGGCGTCCCAGTCTGACAAGCTTTCAACAGGTCTGCAAACTGCTCAGAGTGGTGCTAGAACTTATCCAGACTACCATCACCGCTCATCATGCAAGTGCTCGGGCAGTCAATCACTGCATTCCTGAATGCAGGACTCCTTGGGTGGCAATACCAAGACTGTCATGATTGCAAACATTGGGCCAGCAGGCTACAACTATGAGGAGACGTTGAGCACGCTACGCTACGCCAACAGGGCCAAGAACATCACCAACAAGCCGCGCATCAATGAGGATCCCAAGGATGCCATGCTGAGGGACTTTCAGGACCAAATTGCCCGCCTCAAGGCTCAGCTGCAGGCCAAAGAGCAAGCGCCACCGCCAGCACGAGTGGTGGAACAGGTAATCAGCCATCGACTATGCACTTCATTATGCAGTCTCAAATACTGCAGCCTTGCGCATCAGTGCTATTCTTGTGTACCTGTCCCAGCAGCCAACTCACATTACATGTGATTCTGGCACTGCATGAGGGATCTTGGCAGAGCCAATCCAACTGCAGAATTTGCCTGCCTGTAAAGCTCATCTGCAATTTTCTCCTCATCTGTATGCAGCAACCTGCCGCAAGGCACAACTGCAAGTAGAAGCAGCCACTGCATGCATGTGTTGTGCAACAGGTGCTCATGTCATGACAGCACGCATACATGAGCTGCTGCAATGATGGTGCGTGGCAGAAGGCGTGTGTACCTTGAGACCACAGGACAACCACCAGAAATCAACCAGAATGACTCTGCACCCTACACTTGCTACAAACAGTTGCTGCTGCTGCTGCTGCTGCTGCTGTTGCTGCACACGGTGTAGAGTTGTTAAAAGAAGCGCTGACGAAGTCACTTGGGCAACAGCTGGCCGTTGCTCATGAACAGGCACCATTGCTCCTGTCTATGGTGACCTTCAACACAAGCAAATGCAGCTGATACAATAGCTGCTGCTGTTGCTGCTATAGGGATGTGGCTTCAAAAAAGTACCGGGGTGTTTGCTTGCTCTCTGACGTCAGCTCTAGCTCAACCGGAAAATGCTGTGAAACCTATTTCTGCTGCCAATGCAGGTTGTGGAGAGGGATGCAGCCCCAGAGACAGTTGCAGCAGTGAGGGAGTCTCTGCGTCAGGAGCTGGCACAGCGCATGCAGCAGGCCGCCACTGCTCAGGCGCTGGCTCAAGCTCGCGCACAGGCTGAAGCTCATGCCCACTCCCAACTAGAAGCCCTTCTAGCCCAGAAAGCAGCAGGTACACCATTCCACCAGATGCAAGCTATAAAGTGACTACGAATCCCTAAATGCCTAAATCTCATGCCCACTTCCAGCTTGAGGCTCTCCTAGCCCAGAAAGCAGCAGGTGGGTAGTTCTATGCCCAACACAATGCAATTTATACAGGATATTGTCCCACTGGGCTAGGTAGTTACAACCCAGAAGCCTGCTTTGGCGTGCGCTCACGCTCACTCCCAGTTGGAGGCCCAATCAGCCCAGAAAGTAACAGGTATGCAATTGTTGAACCCACAAGGCGCATCTCGTGGGTCAACGCCAGTGCGGATACAGGGTGCTGCCCTGGCTCTTGCTCAAAAACAATTTCAGGCTCAAGCTCAAGCTCACCGCCTGCTACTAGTGACATAGATTACAGCAGATTGTATATCTGCCCATTTTAATGCAGAGTTGAGTGCACCACTGGACATTGGTCTGCTGTTCATTTGTCTATCATCATGCGCGTGCAGGTGAAGATGAGATGTAGCAAGTGCATGGGGCTTGTAGCGCTCAATGCTGGTCTGCTTTTCAGTTGTCTGTCATCAGCAAATGCAGCGTATGCGCAGGTGAGGATGAGAGGCAGCGCGCGCATGAAGCACTGCAGAAGCAGGAGGCTGAGCTGGCTCGCTATGCTGAGCAGGTAGCAGCGGACCAGCGCCAAGCTGCAGCCCTGCAGGCTAAAATCAAAGCCATGGAGGAGAAGGTCAGCAGATCACCTTGATGGTCTGACAAAGCCAAAGTTGTATTTCAGCTTGTCATGAGCAGCAGTCATATATGACTCCTTCTGTGTTCATTTGCAAACTTGATCACAGACTTTGATCCTAAACTTGCTCAGGTTCAGGATGAATATGCTCAGGATCAGGATGAATGTGCTCAGGCACGTGAAGGACTGTGTGTTGATCACTTTGCGACATCAACCTTGTAGTTTGCAAGCCAAGGCTTCATTGTTTGATCACCACCACCAAACAGTAATGACATGATGCTGACAGCAGTTCACGTCATACTTATGCCATGACGGTCTTCTGCATTCTAGCGCCTACAATTCGAGTTAGCTGTGAATATAAGGTAAAAGTGTCATGAAAGTTTACCTGTGCTGACAAGAGCTTGCTGGACGGCGAGCCACATTTCACTGAATTTCACGCATTGCCTCAAATGCTCAGGCATTTGACCAAATCATCCTACAGCTATAGTACACAGAATAATGCACCAGAGCAGCCTTGTTGACTGACTGGGATAAAGATGGACACTAGCTGGCTTGACAGGAAGTTGCCAATTTTTCAATGCCTTGTTTGTTTGCGTGCTTGGTCCTAAGTTGGGTGAACATTTTGCTTGACTGACTGACTTATGGATCAAGTTGACTGACTACAGATCTTTGATGGTCGCAGTGGCAACAGTCTGCTGGAGGTGGTGGTGATTGACATATGAACAAATGGACGCATGACTGATCAACTTATTAATCAAACTGGTTGAGTACAGGTCTTGGATGGTGGCAGTGGCGAGAATCTGCTGGAGGTGGTGGACAAGCTCACTGCTGAGGCAGCTGCCCAGGAAGCTGCCCTGCAGGCGCAAAAGGCCGCTGAAGCTGCCTCACTGTCTAGGATTGCGCAGCTGGAGGAGGAACAGATGCACTTTGAAGAGCAGTACTCCAGCGTGCAGGTTAGTTAAACATGACACAACAGGCATTGTTGTGCATTGTGATGCTGTGCTGTGACTGGCCAATTCCGACTGCTGAGTTGGGCTCAACATCATAAGAGCACCCAGACCCAACCACAGGCAGTACTCCAGCGCACAGTTCAGTCAGCTGCAGCGTCATGAGTACTGCTGTTCGTTGGCCAGTTTTGACTACTGTACTGTTAGCGTAGGGGCTGATGCATCATCCAGCATGCAGGTCAATATTTTGCTTCATCGTTGTGAGCTTTGTTATGCATGCTGATGTGATGCTGTTTGATGCCCAGAGTCAACTTATGTGTGGGTTTGAGGGGCAGTACCCTAGAGTGCAGGCTGAACATTCGCGTCGCCCTGGGTCCTGCTTAGCAAACTACTGTAATGCTGCATTGTGACTGGCCAACCTTGACTTCAGCTCAGGTCGGTTGGGTGACTCACTCTCTCTTCTGCTGTTGATGTCGAGCCGTACTGTGACGCTGTGTGAACAGTCGGAGAACCCCATCTCCTTGTTTGCACTCATGAGACGGCACCTCTGCAGCAGTTTTGCATTGTTACCATCGCATTTGTGTTCAAGTTCAAAGCACGTCGATATATTGCAGCAGTCAGCAGAGTCTGCTAACTGAACTTTTACTTATACTCATTGCTCATTATTGTGTGACCATGCGATCAGGAAGAAGTAGAGCAGAAGAAGAAGAAGCTGGAGAAGCTGCAGAGAAGCTTTCAAAGCAAGAGGGCAGAAGCTGCAGACCTACAGAGCAGCTTTCAGCGCGAAAGGGAAGACCTGCTAGAAGACATCTACATTCTGACAAAGCAAATCAAGCTGCGGGACCTGCTGATTGCTTCGTACATTCCTCCCCATCACCAGCAGACCATCATGCAGCATTGCACATGGGATGAGATGCAACAATGCTGGCAGATTGAGCACATACATCTGGCAGGAAACGCTGTCAGGGCCAGGCAAGAAGCTGCTGCTGGTGAAACTGATGAGAATGCTGCCGCTCACCAAAGCAGCAATGCAGCTGAGCAATTGCAGATGAACCCATACTTGACGTACAAGTCACTCAGGGTCAGCAGGGATGTAGAGAGTGCAACTGGCAGGCAAGGGCTCAGCAGCGCCAAAAGGAGAGTTGGTAGTGCAATGCAGCGTCCCAAAAGTAGCAGACACTCCAGCAGAGTTGCAGGCAAGGCTGCTGACCCGACAAACATTGGGACACTGCAGGATCAAGTAGCCAAGATGGAAGTTGACAGGTCTAGGGCTCAAGCTGCTGCATTTCCTTCTGCACGAGGTTTGGTGTCTGCTGGCCGGCGCCCACCTAGCAGGGGCTTGAACATTTAGTCTTTTTCTGTTGCAGCTGCGGTCAGCCCATGGTTTCTTGCAATGCTTCATGTTATGATCTTCTATCCTAGTCATTTTGTATGCTTGGTTTTCTAGATCTCATAGTGCAACATTGTGCCTTTGACAGTTCCTAGGAAATTAGTAAACTGCTTCAGGCCCTTGAAAACATGTCGCGAGCGTTATGAGACTGCCGACATAGCACTGCAGACTTGCAGACACGAGACGACGCGCGCTAGAGCCAGTCGCTGATCGCACAACAAGTAATCCGTAATGAAACGCAAAGCTGCATCTTTGCAAGAAGAGTCTGCTCAGAGTTCTGACAGTGCTTCAGAGGATGTTTCTTCTGGCAGTGACGCTACAAGCGCGTCGAGCTCAGGAGACAGCAGTGACAGCGGTGCGGATCAGCAGCAGGATGTAAATGTGGAGTTCGAGTTCTTCGACCCACAAGAGGTCGACTTCCACGGACTCAAAGCCTTATTGCAGACCTATCTGGATGGTGAAACCTTCAGCTGTTCTGAGCTGGTCGACACAATCATCAAACAGGTGCTTTTGCAGCATTGATCAGACTGGACAGTTCACAAGACGATGTGACACATCTGCAATTGAAGAATGCTGAGGGTGTATTTGCTGTGCAGAAAACAGTAGGGACTGTGGTGAAGACAACAGACAGCGTAGACCCCATTGCTGTGTTGACTGTGTTGCCCTTGAAGCGTTATACTGCTCTCAAGTGTCTCAAGGAGATCAGAACCTATCTGGAAGCAAAGTGCACAGGCAAGGTAAAGCAGCAGTTGCAACAGGTAAGCTGTTGCCAACTGCTGTTTTGCACTATTCTTGGCCTGTGTATCATCCTGCAGCCAATAGCTGACAGCGCAGATCGTGTACTGCAGAGTTGGGATGACCCAAACTGTGGGCTTCTGCTCAGTGAGAGGCTGGTAAACTGCCCACCGCAGCTAGCGCCTCCTCTCAATCAAGCTCTGTTTGATGAAGTGGCGTGGGCACAGGAAGATGAGCCAACACAGGTCAGCATGGTACTGCATGCATGTTGGGAACTGAAAATCCATTGCAACATGCTTTATTTTCTGATGCGACTGCAGCAATTAGGTACCCTGCCAGCTTTGGCTAGGCTTTGGCATGCCTGCAGTTTCACAAGTATGGCCAATATTGTGCTTCAGCTGCGCTGTGCTATGTACAGAAATTGCTGCTTCATGCAGGCATTGCGTGACAGCTTCAGGTTCAAGAACTTCATTCTAGTATCG
The DNA here is from genome assembly GCA_002118135.1 of Trebouxia sp. TZW2008. Classification (NCBI taxonomy): domain Eukaryota; kingdom Viridiplantae; phylum Chlorophyta; class Trebouxiophyceae; order Trebouxiales; family Trebouxiaceae; genus Trebouxia; species Trebouxia sp. TZW2008. The sequence continues at coordinate 5,121 of BDIU01000100.1, read as the reverse complement.
AGGGTGTTTACTGACCCTTCAGCAGCAGCTCCGCAACCCAAGAAGCAAAAGGTAAGCGTGATAAGTGCTATGTTCTTGACTTAGTTTGGTAACTACACAAACACAGTATTCTCACGGTTGCAACTCATGTAGGGAAAGGCAAAGGAGCCCATCATTGTCTATGCAAGGCCAGAAGATGAGTTCTATCACAAGCACTGCAGCTGGTCACACACATTTCCCATTGCCAACCGAGATGTGGAGGAAGATGAGCTTCATCCGCTCAGAATGGTGCTGGCAATCACGCCACATCAAGCTGCTGAAGCAAGGTGAATATATCCTTGAAGTATTTGACTGCAGCAATTGCTTGGGGCTGACATAATCTATGCTCAAAAGTTTTGACTGCAGCAACTGCTCGGGGTTGACATGATGCTTGCTCCCTGCAGGCAGGAAATGGATCAAGTAGTTGGAAATGCAGCCCAATGAAGCAGTGTTTGAAATTTGAGCGAGCGAACCTCATGATCAGCCGGCAGCTCAGTATCAAATAGCCAACTGAAGTGCTTGTTCTGGACCAGTTCACAGGATTGCAGCCAGTAGCAGCACCTCACAGCAGCTTGCTGCGCAATTCGACGGCTGAAAGCTTTTTAAAGCTTTGTCAGGGTTCTATGCAACGTCGCGCCCACAATGCCCATCAGAATGATGTTCCACACGACTAGAAACAGCACCAGGACCAAGATCACTTTTTCTGGCTTTGAACACGAATCCCAGAAGGTGCTGCTACTGTCGCTGATTTTCTGCCGTCTGCTGACGTTGAAGTGCGTCGGTGGCGGAGGCGGGTCCTGCATGCAGTCAGAAAGCTTTGCGCATCTGCATTCCGGTGCAGTCGGAGCTGAAGTTGTTCAAAGCTGGCGTTTGCAATTGCAATCAGCCTTGTGAATGCCATCAGTCATTGCTGCTCTGCACACACTGAGTGAAAACCCAGGCAACGCAGATCGTGCGCTGCCGTATACACTTGCCTGAAACCTGCAAGACATGCCATTGTTGCAACTACAGCTACAGCGTTCGGTCGGCAGCCGACTTTGCTCACAGGCTTTCACACGATCTCACAGTCGGTCCTTCTGCGCGCGCGTGCCCGTCCATCACAGAAGAGCCGTATGTCAAGCTGCACCGGACAGTCAGGATAGTGACAGTCGCAGCTCACTCCGTCGAGGTTTTGGAACTTCTTCTGGGAGCCCACAGAAGCAACAGAAAGTGCAAGTTCACAACACAACAGACGCCTTGCTGCGCAGCCTTGGAGGTTTGATACACGCACACATGTGCATGTTGCGTGTCAATGGCTTCATGCGCCTTCACAAGTTCTATGTTGTGAGGAACCGCCGGGAAATAAGGTAGAACGTGACCATGATATTGCAGAAGTGTCAAGTAGCTCTGGCCGAGACTCTGGGTCTAGAAACCTGGTTCTTGGTGATAGCGAGTCTGAAGAAAAATGGCGCCAGCTGGATGAAACGGTAGCTTGACGATCGCTTTTCTATCTGCACATGTCACCTAATGCTGCTAATACAGCATGCTAATGCAATGCTTTGACTGCTTTGACCAAGCGCTTATGCACTTTACTTTTCCAGATGCAATGCAGTAGACTGTAGTTGTGCAGTAGCTTGCTCATCATACATTATTTTGTAGGTCAACCAGTACCCAGGGCAGCGAGACTTCAAAGCCATAGGGACCGGTGGCGATGACTTCAAAAAGACCATTGTACGTGCTGTTGAGGACATTGTAGGACCTGTCAAGGCAGAAAGGATTTCAGAGCGCCCATCCTCTCAAGGCAACTTTGTCTCAATCACCCTTAGAGACATCAAAGTTCAAAACCCTGACCAGGTGAGCTTGGCCACTGAGGGAATTTGCATCACTGACCGTTTGCGTTTCTGCAGTGTTTTGACTTGTTTATGCATGCAGATTGCTCTGCTTTGTATCACATCCTCTGCATCGTGCGTTGCTCCTTGCTATTGACTGTGGATACATTTGCATGTGTCAGCCCAGGCGTGCTTTCTCATACTCTTGTACGCGGATCACATCAGACACTTCAAAGGGTATTTGTATTGCTGACAAAGCTTGATGTGCGTCCATTGAACAGACTGTGCTTGACTTTCTGGTTGTGAACAGGTACTGGCTGTATATAAAGCGATGAGGCAGGACAAGAGGCTCCGATATTATCTGTGAAGGCATATTGAACGCCCTTTGTTTACAAGCTTCAGCAGATGAGCTGGCTTCTCACGCCAAGACATGCAGCAAATGCTGCATGACAGATCCCATGCATACCATGTGGACACCAGTTTGACAGCGGCTGGCTACCAGCGCTGCAAGCGCTGCATGCGCTTGCACTCTGGACAGTGCAAGGCATGACAAGTAACTAACAGCGCACTGCATGAGGAGTGTTCTTGAGGCAAGGACATTTCAATGATATCATGCTGCCCAACATGTATCAGCATGGCTGCGCCATGCAGCGACATCCACTGATGCACTGTGTGTTTCTCTTGATTTGACAATCGATGTGAGCGTTTGACAAGGGTGAGATGGCCTTGATAATGATCTGTTGATGTATGAGAGTTACAGCTTGAAGAGAATTGAAGACGTGTGTGTTTCGGCAACTTTGCTTTCTGACAATGTACATTTCGACTGTATGTTGAGCTGACTGCTCTTTCTCAATCAGTTATGCAAGGTCAATTGCACCACCTGCATGTAGTACCCCTGCTGACAGCTTCACTGAAAAGCACAATAACTCCCATTGATGTCACATGCAATGAATGCTGCTTCAGTATGGGAGCTGTAAGCTTTTTGGTCACCAGAAATTTGGAAGGGCACGGGTGATGTCCGTTTGGCTTGTTCAAAGGCCTTGATATTTTGGGTCGTACAGGTGGCAGGCAAGTATCTCGCAAGTGTGCATGTTTTTGCCTGCGTCAATCACATGCCGCTATGATCAGTGAAGGATGTGAGGACAGCATCTTTTCATTTGAAGGCATCAAACTGATTGCCATGTGCTATGATGGCGGGAGGCGCTGCTCTCTCATAAGGACAGATGAATCAAACTTCATCAAGATTGTAGTTTTTGGCCTCGGTGCACCCTTGACTGCCACGAAATGCGCAGTTACCCTGCATAGTATTCAATCTGTTCATGACACTCCTCGCACTGCTGTGCTGATGGTACTCAGCCTGTGACAGGAAAGCAGCAGAATGCTTAGACTGATACCTGGCCGGGAAACCAGCTCCATCTAAAGCTCCTTTAACAATGCCTGCCACAAAGGCTGCACAGTTCAGCTGCCCCATGTCCTTGGGGACAGAGATGAACTTGGTGACATACAGATCAAAGTCGCTGATCATGTACTCATCCTCCGCCTGAGAAATGAACCCCTCTGTTTGGTGCAAGTGCCATGGCACACTGCAATGCTCAAGCTGTGACTAGCAAATATTGACAGCCAGCGAGACCAGATGTGCAGAGGAGGCATACTCACAGTGTTGCTTTGTTCTAGTTCCCTGGCTTGCCGACCAAACAAGCACCTCCACAATGATGTGTGTATGAATTTCAACATCTCCAGCAGGCGGATCTCGCGCCTGCTGTTGCGCTCACGGTAAGACAAAGCCTCAAGCAATCTAAGTCCAACACCATAACCAGAGTCCTCCAGTCTGTAAAACCAGTATGCTGATGAGCTCGGACACTACTATCAGGCAATGTGTTGCGATGTCTTGAAACAGCTGCTACTCTTACCGTCTTTCAAGCTCGCCAATATTTGACACTTGCGTTTGGCAATACTGAACAAGCTCGCCAAACAAGAAGGCAAAAGCACTCAAGCTAACCTGCACATAAGTTTAAGACGTTTTTATCGAGTTCACAACAAGCAATCAGAGTGATCACTCAGGCACTCACTTCAGTTTTGCCCTTGACGAGTGGCCTGTCAGTTGCTGCCTGCTTGGGAGCGAACATGCACGGCTGTGAACGGCCAGCTTAAGCTGCAAGAATGTGCATTTCACTTTTGCTCACGAAATGCTTGCTGCAGGAGTTGAAGCATCTAAACCCGAGTCGCGAGTTTGAGACTGACGATGCCGTTCAGTAGACCCAGCAAAGGTCACAGAGCTCAAGCGCATGCGATTGCTGTGCAATCAGCTGCCTCATCGGGCATGCGCGACCAGATGCGCGACACTGTAAGCATGCAAAGTTGGACTTAAACGAGACAGGGTTTTGGAAATTGGGCTTCTAGGGCTTCAGCTGGAGGCGTTTCTCGTCAGCTCAGGTCCATTGTGCATCGCTGTGTCCGTCCCGCATTGTCAATCACGCCTCTCAAAGGACCTAGTGTGCTACAAAAACTTTGCACATCACTCAACGCCCTTCAGATTGTCATCAAGAGCAGGTCTTGAACTGTTTTTCCGATCTCGCGCTGCACTTGGCTGAGTCCAGGCGGGGAGTGCTCTCTTCTCAGAGGCAGCAATGCCTCAGGGAGAGCATATCGAGTTGCACAGGAAGCGTCACGGGCAGAAATTTGATCACCATGAGAAGAAACGCAAAAAGGAAGCACGTGAAGTGCACAAGCGGTCTCAGTTTGCACAGAAGGTCAGAGGACTGAAGTCCAAGATCTACACGAAGAAGCGTCATGCTGAGAAGGCCAGCATGAAGAAGACAATTGCTATGCATCAAGAGCGTGACAATAAGCACAAAGCTGAGGATGGTGCCAAAGCAGGCGCAGTACCAGCTTACCTATTGGACCGTGAACAGGTCGGTCAATGCCTTGCTTTCGATACAGGGCACTGCTTGCTGCTGCAACTTGGCTCGAATGCATGTTGTGCTCTTGTGTGCATGTGTTGCAATTGTATGCAATTTTCCCATAGAGGTGTTTTGCTCATGCAGGTGGAGCGCGCCAAGGTCTTGAGCAATACAGTCAAGCAAAAGCGAAAAGAAAAGGCTGGCAAGTGGGAGGTGCCTCTGCCAAAGGTACTGCAGACAATTTCTTTACAACCTCGCACAATCAAGTGTACTGCTTGTCACATGCATCGTTCAGCTTTCAGGTGCTGTCAAATGCATTGCATGCTATAGGCTATACAGTAAAAGCTCTTTATAACGACCACACTGGTATGCTGACATTTTGTTGTTATAACAAG